>OZ034966.1:32530285-32554506 GCA_964030785.1 Siderastrea siderea | reverse complement strand
ATTTACCTTTAACGAATGCTGATCAATATGAAGAGAAAGGTAGACTGGGACGAAGAGGAACAGAGCGAAAGGGAAGATTACTCTGACGAAGACAGTGATGAAGAGGAACCCCGAATCAAAGATGTTTTAGATAATCTTTCGCAGGCAGTTTCCAGAAAACGAGCTTCTGAACTGTTGCATAGTATGGCCACTTCCAAAGATATCTTGCTTTGGACACCCCGCGGGCAATTACTCCGACATCAGCGGATAATCCCTGTGACAAACATCTCAGAGCTGGTCGAATATGTGTTACTTCCGCATAACGATGATGTAGCCAAACCTTGTGCGCTCAACACTTTCCTAGAAGGACTGGCAGAGCTGGGAGTCGATAAGCGTTTGATAACGAATAAAAAACTTCTTAGCGATTTCTTAGAGAGAGAAAAAAAATCGAAACAATGAAGGCTCCCGAAAACAACGAGGACAATCTACAGACAGTGAAGATGACGTGGAAACAGCTTCTGAGAATAGTCAGTTCCAAGAGACCAGAAAAATGATCTAGAAGCGGAAAGCGACAACGAGAATAGCGACTCTGAAAGCACTACAATCATACAGCAGAAGAATTCAAATCCGTGTCAACACTGTGAAGGCTCAAATGTTTATCACACTGCGGTCATGAAATGTCCCAAGTGCTTTTGGCATGATAACCGTGAGACTTGCCCTGTCTGCAGTTACAATATTCCTATGGACCGGAAACATATGAAAGAAGAAATCAAGAGGTGTTTGATTGTGGAGCTGTGACACACTACAACCGGAAGAAATCAAGAGACTTTTTACCCTCCTGAAGAAGCGGACGATTAGTTGTGTTATATAGGAGTATGTTTTGTACTAATTGAGCGATTGAAATAAATATTTTGCCCGACTTCACATTTTGTGTGTTTGAATATTTACATTCAGGTGCAGTCAAGCGCGAAAAAGAGCCATTCCTTTGTACGAGAACTGTGAAAGCTCTTTTGCTTTATTTGCCATTCTTAATAATTCGGCCCAGTGGTTTTGCAATAGAATTTGAGTACGGGATCCGGCCACTTATAAAGCCAATGATTTTTTAAACATTTCACTTTTGCTTTTGACGTTTTGACATTTTTGCGAACCCTCTAGCCGCTCGTGGCCGAATACTACGAGACAAAATAATATAAATACCGCCATTATACTAGTGTGAGTCCCTCCTACTTGCGGTGTCTATTTAACAATTAGATTATGAGCGCGAGATTTCTATCGCGTGATAGTTGATAAGGCCGAAGGCCGAATCAACTATCAAGTTGACATTTCTGCGACACTCAGTTATTCCGCATAAATTAAGAAGTTTCCCGCGTATTTTGTTTTAATTTCATTCCTGCTCACTTTAATCAGATACCTGCTCAAATAAAGGGTATAATTCGGTGCCCATACCACTACTGCCGCCTCCGTGTTTTTGTTATCCATTTAGCTTGCTTTCCGATCCATTTACACGTACCTTAAAGGAACTATATATGTCACAGCGTTTTCATTCATTTTTCTGATCTGACAAAATTATTTTCTTATTGAAGGAAGCCTCAAAATAATAGTTGCCTAACTTAGAAAAACACCAAAGAAGTAATAATAAACCAAAACTAAACAAGGATGGCTACAACTGAGGGAGATTAAGACGGATTACGAATGACGAACTTGAAAAAACTTGCCAATTTTTTCAAGATGCGTTATCCGTGACGTAGCTCCTTTAATGTTACTATTTTTAGCGCTCCTGACGTTAACGATTTTTCCCAAAACTTAACGAGGTAACTTTGGGACTGTTAAAGAAATTAACTTTGGGACTTTTTTAATTTCCCCCCACTAAGCCGGCGTCATAAAAAACTTTGGCTTACAGGGTTAAAGTTAAAACTGCATATTTTCACTGAATCTTTACATGAAATACATTTATCTCAGAAAAACGGAAACAGGCGAAATTTTTAACCAAGGTGTGTTAAGATGGAGACCACAGATTTAGCGCTAATATTGTGATCCAATTTAGAATTCATAATTATGAAGTATTATCACTCAAAACCTGGTTTTCACGAGCTCTTTGTCTTTGATTAACTGGACATTGACGTAAAACAGTCTAATCACAATTACAGGGACAACATCTTAGAGGTTAAAACAGTGGAAAACACTCGATGAGACTTTGCAAAAAGTAATCCCGACTGCTCATACAGGTGAAGAAGTCCTAACGAAGTCTTCAAAAGCCTGTCACTAACTAAATTAAGGCCGCGTAGTTTTCAAAGACAGAGCTATAATGTTTAAGCTTTTATTGACTCTAGCTTTAACAGTTTGTTTATTGCTACACGCTTGAGTATATTTAGGGAAATTAGTTGACAGAATTTGTTTATATACACCTAATTGCAATATCGTTGTCCTATAGGGACGCTAACTACATCCAGGGAATTGCTCTGAAGAACTGCTAAGGCTCGAAAGGTCTTTTCGGTGGCCAATTTACCTTGTATCAACTCAGTCGATACAAAATTGAAGTATTATACTGTAAGGAATAGTTGCTTTGCGAATTATTTCTAAAAATCTAAGAATATAATTTGAATGGCTAATTAATTCCTATTTGGCTTTTTTCTTCATTCTTTTTTCATTTTTGTATGACAACGTTATTGCAATTAGGTGTATTTCCAATATGTAATACTAAATCCTAGAATAAAGGTACGTTTTCCTGAACCCTATGAAATAAATTGATAAATTACAAGTCATGACCATGCTCAACTTTGAACACTTTGTGTTCTGTTTCACCATAGTGGTGTTAAGAGCATTATCCTTTTAAAAATCGAAGCCAGCCGTATCCTTACCCTAACACTCATGGGCAAGGAGGCCGCTGACATTTTGAGACAACTTATGCTTTTATAGAGCAGCAGATATATTTGCAAGCCTTAAAAATAATGCACTATATATAGTATCTATTGAAACTGCAAACTATAGGGTTGAAAATAAGTTATGAAAACTACTTAAAACTGCAAATAAGTCCATGCATGAAAACACAGCACTAACACTTTGCTAGCCTACAGTGCAGCAGTATTATACAGGGTAAAGGGAGCGCTGAGTATTTCTTTCCCGGAGGTGGGGGACTCCCGTATGAAAGTGCCGGGGATGATCGTCGTCTCCCTTAGGGGTGTAAATTGCAGATTTTGGTCTCGTTTAGGTTGCTCAGGACGGAAGGCACATATCTTTACCCAAGCAGGTATCGCTTAGGGTTGTGTGCAAAGAAATATCTATATAAAAAAACAAACGCCGTTAACCTTTATTAGCGCAATTAAAATCACTATAGCTCTTATTTTACTTGTCTGCTTTACTGATGATCTCCTTTAGGGGTCAAATAAATTAAAGTCTTAGTCACGCCCATATGGGTCTCCTTTAGGGGTTTAGTTCTAATTTTCCGACGAGCATCCCCGTCCCTTTCATATGGGAGTCCCCTCCCACGGGATTTCTTTGTGAGCTAAAGCTACCACCTTATATTAATGAAATCGGGTAAACCTGGACTACTAAGAGTTAAAAAAAAAGTAACGGAAAGTTAGAGATACAGAATCCAAAATAGTGTCTAAACACAGGGATTTTTTTTTTCACCCTGTGCTCACTCACCAAACGCATGCAATGCAACGGCTAACATTTCTCAGATACATTCGTAAGCACGATGGGTTTGTCTTTCCGTGGCTATTAAGAATACTTGTATATCATCTATAATTATTTTTCATCTATAAATAACATCTACAATTATTTGCAGTAACAGTTCAACAAAACCAACTAACTTTTGTGGATTTTGTTGTCCTTTAGCCGGGAGTCGTTAAGTTTGCTTACGTTTTGTGTTTGCTTAACGTGTCTTCAACAAAATGTGACACATAATTACTTTTTCAGATGATAAGAATGAAAAGTAATTTTAAAATGTAATAATTACTACTACCGATGGTATCCATATTAGAACATACAAAAATATACCGTTATGTTAACTATACTGAGCTAAATCCCCGGGGAGTACTTGAATATAATGAAGACATAATTTAATATCCTAAAATATAACCCTGAGGCAAACGTACACCGAAAATAGCTATCGTTTTATAATTTAGCAATCTAATAAAAAGGGCCTCCCCTACCATTCTGGGAGGGAAACAATGAAGATAGCAATCGATTAATAAAAGCGCAATACTACAGTGGACATTGTTTTCTAAAACCTATTTTAGCTTGACCTTTCTAGATCGATTCTAGATCGTTTTAAATGCCTCATATTATCTTGGTCCTCTGGAATGTTTATGTGTCTCTAATTTGTTAAACTGAGGACGGTGGAGGGTAGACGCAGCTCCGCAGTCCTTGATAGCTTCATTGTAAAATATTTATAACAACCATAAAAAACCATAAACCATAAACAAATATGTGAAACTGAAATTACGGTGCAGTAAGTGCATGTAATTTATTTTGAACATTTTTAATCGGACAGATATTTTTATTTAGTATTGTGTAGACAAGTTAGTTTTGTAATGAGGAAAGGAAAGGGATTGAGGGTACCCTCTTTGGTTTTAAAATGGATGTAGCCACTAAGACCACTACATTGTCACTATCATTATCATCATTACCGCCGTTATCTCCATCATTTCATTATAATCACTGGTCTTTAACGCGTTCGAACTTATTCGAACTTAGTGTCCCTAACTACCTGATTTTTTTAAATTACTTTTCCTGGTTTACTAAGATTTGTGACTTTTGTTTTTCTTTGTAAATAATTTTACTTATTTCTTCACTGTTTGCAATCGAGCGTTTGGTCAGGTTTACTGAAACCCATTTATAGTCTTGGGTAAAGAGAGGCAAGTGGGAATTAAGTATTTTGCCCAAGAACACAACGCTTCACCTATAGCGCTACCCTCCGCCTTTTGATACAAAGGCATGATCCAGGTACCAGGTTTCTGCGCCTCCACAAGTGACGATCCGTGCTGAACCACGCCATTATCACCATCTCTGGATCGCTTGGGGCACGGGAAAACCAAACGATCCAAAAAAACTTGATCCAAAAAATCATCCTGGATCACACTAACTAATATTTAATCTGCGGTGGCTTCAAAGAGACAAACATTTCCAAACATTTTGTAGCCGTGCTGAGTCTTAAACGTTATTACTTTTGCTACCGATGTGTACCTTAGTAGGCACATGCATAAGTAGCAATTTTCACGTACAGATCGACGAGTAATTTTGTGAGGGAGAACTTTTACAGGTCTCTTGCCGCCTTTGAAAGCCAAACCGGAGCTAGCGATTACAAAGTGTAGGAATTTTTTTCTTTTTAATGCCAGGTCTCGTAAAAAGCACTCCATTTTTCAGGCCCGGTTCAAACGTCGCGCTATCGTCGTGTCGAACTCATTTGAAACAAAAGATTGTTAGGCGGCTTCTTCTGTTCCAACTGAGTTCGACGCGACGATAGCTCGACATTTGAACTGGGCCTTACAAATCTGATGTGTCTACTATAATTTTAAGAAACATGGTGTCATCTCGCACATAAGCATGATTGTTTAGTTCAGTGAGGGAGCAAAACATGGGACACCCACTTGCAATGTTGGTTTCTCTCCTTGGTCTCTGGAAGGAAGAACTGCTAGGATCAGGTCGGAAGGCGTCGATCACGTGTTCAACATTATCCTGATCCATAAGCATGAAAGTCACCTTTTGTCTGAAGGGCCACCGAAGTAACGCATCATACTGACCGCGCATGACAACAAAGAACACTGAGATGTGTGTTCCTCTGCCCATGCCGTCGCCGTTTAAATAGATGCGTGCGCACATCTTGTAACCATAGCGACTGGTAAAGAAGCAAGGGCTATAGAAGGACACTTGCTGCCCGCTGACGGCTTCGTTTCTTCTTCGTGCAAATTCAGAAATCTTCCACAACAGCTGGCCATCGTAGCTTGAAAATTCCTGTTGCCTGACATACTCCTCTAAATCAGCCAAGGTGACATTTCTAAGTGCCAGAGTGTGCTCAATAGACTCCATCCGTCTCTCTGTCCTCCTTGCAGTCTCCTGGGTATTCTCCAGTTGTCTTTTAACATTAGCTACTTCTCGACTCGTTTCCACTGTGGTGCGATTATTTTCCACCAAAAGCACTTCATGGTCCGCAGTTTTGTTCTCAAGGTTTGTCAGTCTTCTGGTAATGTCAGTACCTGGTAAGCTAACGTCAGAATCGGGAAGGCGTTGACCAGATAACGCTGCACCTGATACATTAACTGAGGCCAACTTTCTCTCCAAAGAGGTTATTCGCTCACTGTGCTCTCGTAATTTTTCCTGGAGATTCCTCGTTGCCTCTGAGCTATTTTGCATCTGGTTGAGGAGATCTTGGATAATATTATCGTAGTTTGTGAATATCTGCGGAGTTCCGCACACGATTCTTGGATCACTCCTTGCTATGGATTCCAAGTCTTTGTTGACACGAAGGGCAAACTGAAGAATGAGAACGGTGTGGTGGGTATGTTCCTTCTGTAAATGCTCTTTCTTTTCCCTCTGGCTGAGGACCTGTCAAATCATAGAACATGTTCACGTTAGTGCCTTTTCTTAAAATTCATTTTAGGCAACTTAATTTACTTGGTACCCTAAGGCTTAACTCGAACTACGTGTTTCCTATAGCTCATGGCTTAACACTAGCATAGCAAATGTACAATAAGGTTGCACTTTATGGGGGACAACTCTAGAATTATAATGAGCGTAGTTTGAACGTTCGGACACATACATGTGTACTCTACCCATATTCTAATGTTTTACTGCTTGATGCGGAATGAATCAGTTGATAAAACGACAAGATGTCAGATGAGAGGAAAGAGACAGTTACTGTGGGTGTAACTGTGTACAAATATAGAGCACTCCGGCTCTTACGTCCACATATAGCAATTAACAGTGATCACTTCATCCCACTTTCCGTATCGCCTATTTGGATTCTTACAGCTTGAAATTCCAGGTATATATTCTATTCATACCAACAATTGCATATTCCACGAGGGCCAAAACAATGCACCTCGTTGTTATATGTTTTCGTCTCACCTCTTTCCTGGAACAACCGATCTGTGAGAATGGACATGGACCTTGTACTCCTTCGCAGTCTCCCATTAAAGGGTTCTGGTGATCTGCCAACTATACAAAGCAAAACAGATGGTATTAATTGTTTTTTTTTTCTTGTTGAGTTGATACGGTAAGTTGGATTTATCAACTGAGTTGTTGTTGTTGTTGTTGCCGATTATCATTTGCGTACCAAGACGGATGGGAAAGCCTTTTCGACCTTACCACTGAACTGAGATAGTTCACTTAAAAATGTCTTATACCTCTGGTCCCGTTACTCAGAAGCAACGAGACCAAGAGCACGTGGAAACAAATCTTTGGAAGGGGTCAATGTAAGGGCGTAACTTTGTTGTGATGATACAACGAACATCGCTATATACAACAAGCCAAATTCTTTGCCCCCCAACACACGTCCGTGGTATAGCTGGGTCTTCATAGATTCATAGTATAAGAATCCCTCGTTCCTCTCAAGAATTCCAACGATAGCCTTGCTTCCAGTTTACAGAAATACAAATTTGCCAAAGCTAGAAAGTGACTAGTTGTCGGCGGATATAATTGGGAGATTAGAAAAGAGGTTGTTGCCTGCCTAGAGAACCTTTCAAAAAAGCTTTTAGTTTTGGACATAAAAGATTGGCCAGAATTTTCAATCTTTTCATAGATAATGCCGGTTTAAGCCGAATAATATCAACATGATTTGAAATCAGCTGGGCAATTAATAGAAGGCAAATTTTCCGCTGTAAAGAGACTCAAAAGTGATAACACTCCAAACGTCAAAGCCAGCTTTTCAGACCCTCTAAGCTGGTCAAGTTACCTGGTCATTAAACAGTGGAACCTCCATATAACGAACCCCTATATAACAAAACCCTGCTATAACGAACGACACTCTTTAGCCCAGTAATAGCAAAATGTGTGGGGAACAAAAACCGCCATAACGAACACATTTGGCCAGTCCTTTGGTGCTTGATTATATCGGGGTTCCAGTGTATCAACCCAATTAATATCAAATTAAAATGTTTCATCCCCCCCCCCCCCCCCCCCACCGACGGAGCACCACAGTTTCTACAAAAACTAATCCCATTATCAATAGTATTAGTCATTTCGCTAGTGTGAAAGGCTGGGTGATGGCAGTTTAAAAGCACTCAGTTGTTGGTGACTACCGTTTTCGCAATAGGCTGTGATAAAATCCTCTTGAGTTTGGAAATGGCTGCTGCTCACGCTAAACATGAAGTCTTTCTCAAGACTGCTCTAACCAGGGTGATAACAACCAGACATATTAAAACTTCTGTCTTACCTTTCCCCGAGGAATGCCCTCTTTACTGCATTTGTCACACACAACTGGATAAGCTGGGCATTCATTTTCTTGATGCAGCTAAAATAAATGATTATAAGGTCGTTTTCTTTTTTCAGCGTTGTCTGGTACCCCTATATTTGCATGGTAATTTGCCTTCTTTTAACAGGTAGCAGAAAATTGATACCAAAGGATTTGTTTGCATTCACTAACTAGACTGTAGTGACAAAAAGAGACAAGCCATGAAAAAACTTAGTCCATCTAAACGACCCTTTTCCTATTCTTTGGAACAATAGATTCAGCACCGGTTGTCCGAGCACTTTTTTCGTAAAATTATAATTGTCAGTACTGCTGTTGAGAAGTTCCTGTTAAGAAGTTCCTTTCTTGATGTCGAGGAACTTCTTCTTCTTGGTAACAGTAACAGTCTACACATCAACAGCTTCTGTTGCATATGAGGCACAAGTTATTAAGTGGTAAGGTGAGAAGCAGGAGCTATTGAGCTGGGCTAGGATCTATCGCTAGAATTTGAACCTAGTGGTACAACTGTAATAATATTTCAGGTCTCCCATGTGGTGATAGGCTGTGGCTATGCTTGCATCCTCCCTCTTTTTCTCTCATTCCCAAGTAGTATAATCTTACCCACAAGCTCTGCAGGTAGTAATACACCCAACAATGAAAAAACCCATCTGCTTTTGGTCCACACTACTAAAGGGAAAAGTGGCAAACATTTTTTTTCCTTTAATATGTTCAAATTCATGATAATGTCATTAGTGTGTCAACACATCGTCACAGTGGGTCATCACCTTATCAAGGAGGTCAGGCTTATGTGGCTGGGACTTTGGTCCCTGATAGATTTAACCTTGCCAGATTGGCAGAGGAAGAGTCTCCAGGCACCGGATAGCCCCGAGCCTACTGGTGGTGGCATGGGATATAGCGTGGAAGGGGGGGGCAACCACCCCATTCCATAAAATCAACACAGATTACATGGGAAACCGATTGCCTCACAGTCAGTAGCGGCACTGAAGTTTGTGTTTATCATACTGTACCGTCATCCTGTTTAAGACAATTTTAGCATGACAAAGTCCACACTCCACCAGTCGATACATGCATTCGTTTTCCAAGTGCTCAGGCAGATCAGCTTTCTTTACCATGGCGCCACACTCAGGATGTACACAGGGGATTTTCAGAAACTCGCAGCTGTTAGTGTGGCCCTGTAAATAGGTGAAAATATATTTACAATATTAACACCAAATCATTAACTCCTAGAGTCAAACTTTGGACTTTCGCCTTGAGGAATGCTAGAAATCGCAATCGTGACTATTCAAATGATTTGTATTGAGCAGTTATTCCCTGCGATGCTGATAGCTATATTGTATCTGGGCTTATCTGTAACTGGCTACCAAAGCTATCCTGATACAGGTGGTACATACAAAAAAACATTTATTTTGTCAACTGTGATCAAGCGTCTTATGTTTCGCAACGAAATGCTGTATCTCCTGCTTATGAACAGGTTATGTCATTTGTAGCGCCGAGCAATCAGTTCATATGTACGGCTGCACCTACACTTCAACTATGAAGACCTTATTGCTTTTACCGTCTATTTCAAGACTATAAACTAATGTCTGCCCTTTAATAGAGTTTCTATGCTCTTGTTAAGTCCGCCTTTTGGACCTTAAATAACCTGAAATAAGGCACGATGCTGGCGAAAGAAGTCTAAATGCATTCATGACCCTTAGACAAAAGAATACCTCCAAGTGTCTGACTTCTCCTTTCCATTTACATCCGTCCTCCATGAAAGTGCAGTGCACAACAAGAGCAAACACTTCACGGCGCATAAATTTGTCTGTAAAAACCTGCGGAAATGATGGGGTTTTTTTGACAACTCAAAAACTAAAGTTAAACGTATTTAAGGAATAAATGAGTTGTAAGTTGTGTAATAGTTGTGCACACACATATCTGCTCCAAATACGAACAAATTTAGAGGGGACAACGTGAAAAAACCTGACCTATGTTTGTGTGGATGGGAGGTAACTTATGACGTCGCAAGTAGGGTTCTATTCGATTTCGGGGGAAAAGCAGTTCATACATTTCACATTGACGATGCCCGAAAGCATATTGCACCTTTCATCTTTTCTCTATAGTTAGAGCAAATACTGATTTTACACTAGATTGTAAAATTAGTTTCAAAAAATGCCATACCTCATTTGGACGAAGTTGTTGCTTATCAACGAGGCAAACCATCACTACTAGTAATGGGTCCCTAAAAATAGAGAATACATTATTAGACAATTGGTTGGTACTTTTGACATGGACGCTATTTCAGGCATTATTGTTATCATTGTTGTTGCTTATTAGCCTTTGTGAGATTCTATTAGTTCCCCTATTCAAAGGTCAGTTACTGTAGCGGTTAGAATATGGAGAGCAACCTCGTTCCTAGGGCTTTGTTTCATCATCCCTTAAAAAGATGAAAGGAAGTGGCCCTGAGAACAAGGACAAGAACGGGCCTTGGAAACTAGGGGTGAAACTTAGCAGAAGTGAATAGTCCACAAAAGCGCCGGGCCCTTTTTTACACTGTCTTAAACATAGGTCCCTGTCCCCTGACATATGGATGATGGTTTAGCTTGACTAAGAATCAGGGGTCACTGCAAGGCTTGTTCATATATTGGTAGTACACTGACTAGTACTTGTGACAAGTGTAATGTGAACTGTAAAAATGACCGCCTCAAAAGTTTAGTTTAAAATTTAGTCTTGTATAAACATTTAGTATGCAACGGAAACAAAGCTACTGAGGAAGAAGGTATTGTTTTAAATGCTTCCTAAATTCGCTCGTGCATGGATACTCTCTGACCAATGGAAACCATTGATTTGCAGGCTCAGTTATGATAAGTGAAATTGATGCTTATAGGTCAAGTAAAAAGAAGACATTAGGTTTACTAATGTTTATTGCATGTATACGTACTGAATGAGATTTGCCAAACAGGACTGGCAATAGAAGTGCCCACAGCTTGTCTGCATGGCCTCCCTTAACAACAGCTTACAGTAAGTACAGAAGTACTTATCATCAATTTTCGCCTTGTCGGGATTTGCTAATTGGTATCCTGGCATGTTGATGTCGATTGTCCTTCCTTGCAAATTATTCCAAGATGTGTAAAATGACGGCACCGAGGTCAAAAGGTCATAAAACTTTGTCCGATGGAATTTCCAACTTCTCAAGTCTGTTCCTCTGACTTTGCGAGTCGTCTGGAATCGCTTTTGACCAATGTAACTAGAAAGTTATTAAAACAGAATTTTGTTTCACTACATGCTACAAGTTCTATGAACGGGACAATTTTCAAGGGAATATGGAAGTTTCTGCTTAGCTACCGCTTTAATTGTTACTTTGAAATTTGGCTGATAATGATAATAATAATAACAATAATAATAATAATAGTAATAATAATAATAATTAAAAACAATATTATAATTATAATAAGAACCTTCCCAGAATGCTTTGCACCAGAAAAATTTCAATGCAAAATAACTTAGTTAATTTGTGGTCGAAGAGAATGCTGTACAATATGTTATTTACAATTTCGTGAAAGTTATCCCTCATATTAACGTTAGGGTGATGACGTCATTATTCACGTGACTATGGCAAAAAATGTTTTTGCTCACTGCAAGAACAGGCCTCTATCAATTCAAAAGCAGATAACGTGTCCTGATAGTCATTGGAATGGGCAATATGGAAATTGCCAGTTGACATCTGGCATTTGAAAGTTAAGGTGGGTCTGTACAGGAGCATTTCCCAGGGGCCTGGTAAGGAGTCAGTAGCTATGGTAGTTTAAGGCGGAGAGAAACAAAGCTTGGCTAGTTAACAGAACTTCGCATGAAAGTAACGACCATGATATGCTCACTGTTGTGACGTCATTGGTCACGTGACCAGAGCGCACAGAAAATTCTAATCACTTTAAAACTGCTTTAAGCTCAATAAATTCGTCATTTCTCACAGCAATATTGTAGAAAAAATTGCAAGTTATTCAAAAACGTCCATTATTATTTTTCCTTTTGAAAAAAGCACGATGAAAAATGAACCTTAAACTTTTGATAATCCCCTGTTTTGTGAGGTTTTAATATAAATGCAAAAACGAATCAGCATATTTGGTTTCAAACTATGCTCTTTCTAACTACGTTAACAGTTTTTTTTTAAATTCGTTTTCATATAGCTTAGGGATGTGAATTTGCAGACACGCGGAGTACTGGGCACCAATGTCACGGATTGCTCAGGAAGACTGGTACACTTTTTAGGCGTGGCGCCATAGCTAGCGACAAAAGCTGAAAAACGGGGTGAAAAGGTGTTTTAGCTTTCTGTGGTACATTTCTGCTAAAGAATTGTTAATGGTTTCTCGGAAAGAGGACAGCACTTCATTTTTCGCTGCATTGCTCATGTCAGGTACGTGTAATTATAGCTTTTTACTGTCTGCGGTAAACAGCTTAATATTAGCAGGGCTTTACCGATCGATCATTATAGTTTAATGTTTCATATTTATCGTTAGTCCAGTGCTTAAATAATTTGCCATTTTCGTTCCGGTAGCAAAAAGCCGAAAGATAAACACTTAGGTTGGTAACTAAAGTTTATTAAGCTTCGTAAGTCTTAAAATAAACGTTATATGAAGTGTTGCAGTCTTTGTACACTCGTCTGTGAATCGTATGTTATTTGTCGGCCAAGTAAAAGTGTAGCATCGCATCCTTTATGTTTTCAGTAACTTTAATTACAGCGTTGCTGTTAAAATTAATGTTTCAAACAGCTATTGCTTACAGCAAGAAAGTCAGGCTATTCTCCTAATGTTGATACTGGTAGATAAGCTGAAATTCTTTTGTGTAGCATCATTTAAGCTTACGTGTTGTAAACATCTCATAACAACATAACATAACACATAACATACTTTATTTTATCTCCAACTCCATTTGTTTATTAGCTGGGCTTGTCTTCGCTGCTTGCAAATTATTTATATACATGTAATGACTCACGAATGTTTCTTAGATCAAGTAAGGTTCAAAGCTATAGTTGGCATGATTTGATGACAAACAACAAATTTAAATTTCGAATTAGGTACATGTAAAACGTTTATTAAAAGTTATGTGTTGATCACTTTTGGGAAAATATCCTTAAGACAATCAAGTTCAAAGCAGGTGGATGTAATTTTTTTGTACATCTCATTCTCTACTTTTACTGATTAAGTTATTCCATAATTTGCAGGGTAAAAAATTAACTTCAGTGCTTGAATCATTGAATTGCAACTCGGGCGACAGAGCTGAACAACGTCTGCGCATGTGCGTGACGGGGAGAGGTCTGGGGTCCAGAATGGTTTCCAATTTTAAGGGAGTTGTAGGGAACCGTCTGGGTATGTGAACATTTTCCGCATTTTCAACGTCGTTTCTGCATATTTAAGAGGCTGTCTCTGTAAAAACCACCCACTCAATTTCGCGTCAAAAATAAGTTTGCCTGAAACTCTGCCAACAGAAAGACTTTACCGAGGCTAGAACTAAAACAGGTTTGGTTTGGTTCAAAATGATTTTCTGGCCGCGCTGGGAGCTGTTAAACATTTTGTCCCATCTGGGCCCGATTCAAAGTCTCGAAAATTAAAAATTAGGCATTTTTTGTGGCGTTGTAAAATATTCGATTCGCGTCATCTAGCAATGAATTTTACGTCATTTTGCTCATAAGCCTTTCTAGTTTTCTAAATGAGAAACAATTTTCTACTCTATTTAACCTGAAAGGCGAAATCAATCGTCTTATGAGCCCTACCAATCGCCATCCAAACGAAAGCTGAAAATGCCCTTGATTTGGAAGCTTATTTTTATAATCTGGGACTTAGTTGACAGCTCTAGCTTACATAGCGGAAAGTGTAATCCTTTATCGGCACACATATGCAAAAACCCCTGTACGATTTCAGTATTTCAAAAGTTATGACCGTTTGTATCAGCACATTTGCCCGCATTTGCGATTTTTCAGCCTAAGGCTAATCGACACATTTCGATCAGATTTTGTCATAAATACAGCTCACCTGCCTCGCAGCTCGGGCTTATTTCCAACTTCAGCCGTTTTCCAGTTCCTGGGATAGCTCAATTCCACGACAGATCCTGTAAATAGGTGGGTATTACCTTCGAAGATTGAGCACGGCCTCTGCCGTGTCGCTTGTTAGCGAACCAAAACTCGAAACCGTGGCCACGTCTCCCGCTAGAAATAGGCGATTAAAACATCGATTTGTAGCCGAATTTCCTCGAGAATCGGACAAAAACTATCCAAATTTGGTATTTAGGAAGATAATCGAGAACTGAGGGCTTAAATCTCGAAGAAATCTTTCTGCTAAATCGCCGAAAGCTGATGAAACATCGTCGACTTGTGTTGAGATGCTGCTTTCGTGAAGGTCCGCATAAATGGGGAAACCGCTGATTGCTTCAGGATTCGATTCTAACTGTTTCTTTTTTCTTTTCAAAAATGGAAACCCGCAAAAATTTCATCCCAAACCGTAATTACTAGAATAATTAAACCTTAGAATTCCCTAGTACTTTCAGTATTTTGCAATGTAGAAGTAAATATCCACGCGTTTTATAAAATTGCTTTACCTGTATATTTGCGTGACTACTTGTTGAAAGAGGATACTCCAGGTAAACGCTAGGTCTATGTTAGGGCTTCCCCGTTTAGCTTTCAGCTTTCAGTATTTTGTTCCCCATAAGTTTCAAAAACCCTCTAGTAAGTTATTGCTTACGATAATATACTAAAGTCTTCATTTTTTGAAAGCGTGTAACTTTTGATCGACAAAAAAAAAACTCTTTCTAGGTTTCCCTAAACCTCCAAAACCTAAGCCTCTTCTTTCCCTTCTCTCATAGAATATCGCGACCTTAAATATCCTTATTTCATACGAAAAAAACTTGCGCATTTCTAAAGACGGCGCCAAGGCTCCCCAAGGCCTGGCCCGTCTAATAAGACTGCTAATGTTCAAAACTATTTTATCTGTTTTTATTGGGTCTTCCGAAAAGGCGGGGTCGGGGTGCGGACTGCGGGTGTGCGGGGTGCGGGGTGCGGGGTCAAAAAAGCCGAAAAAATAAAATAATAATAACGATAACAGCAACAAAACATCCGAAATAAAAAGGAAAGAAGAAAATAGCTAAATACTTTAAAATATAATTAAAATACAAGAAAAATATAAAAAAAGCGAGAATTTGACTCTCTTGACGCACTTGTGAACCAATAAATAAATAACAATAAATTTACCATTTTACAATGATCATATGGTCTGTGTGGAACACTCTTTTTTGCCGTAATTTGATTTTATTTCAATTTTTTTTGCATTGTTCACGTCAGGTTGTTTGGCATAAAAATATATACAAACGTTTTTTGCATTAAGAAATGCGAAAGTTTTTTCGTAGCAGGCGATATTCTATCGGAAAAGGAAGAGAAGAGGGCTTATGTTTGGACCCTGGTTTTCGTGGGGATACTGCTAGCTTATTGCAATCCATCCACTAGCGCTTATATTTGGAGGTTTTAGGGGACCCTAGAAAGAGTTTTTCAGTCGATCAAAAACTACGCGCTTTCAAAAAATGGCGACTTTAGTATATTAGCGTATGCAACAACTTTCTAGAGGGTTTTGAACCTTATGGGGATCACAATACTGAAAGCTGAAAGCTAAACGGGGAAGCCCTAACACAGACTCGATTGCAAATGGACTGGAAATTGGAAGGCTCAAAGCAACGAAATAATTGTACGATCGAGGACAGAATTAAACACTCTTCTGAAAGAGAAAGCACATCTGAATGTTGGAAACTGAAACATAAGGTATACATTTTGGGCCCAGGTGATCATACATGAGGCTTTTTGAAGACTTTTCTCTATAAAAACAGGAAGACAATTACGCGTGTAATAATGAATTTATTTTGTTATGATCGTGCATTTGTCGTCTGTCATTAACTTCAAACATCACATGCCAATTCACGCATTTGAAATCTAGGCTAACAAAAACGCTAGAATCAGCACTGCGTTAACTTTGTCGAATCAAAACATTTTGCATAAAAAAAAGACTTAAACAAAATTAAACGCAAAATATTTTTTTTCAAGAGAACCTTTTCCCCTAGCGTTTCCCTGGAGTATTCCCTTTCAACAAGTAGTCACGCAAATATACAGGTAACGCAATTCTATTGAACGCATAGATATTTATTACTATATTGCAAAATACTGAAAGTGCTAGGGAATTCTGAGGTTTAATAATTCTAGTAATTACGGTTTGGTATGAAATTTTTGCGGGTTTCCATTATTTTGAAAAAAAATGGAATCCTCAAGCAATCAGCGGTTTCCCCAATTAGGCGGACCTTCGCGAAAGCAGCATCGCAACACAAGTCGACGCTGTTTCATTAGCTAATTCGGCGATTTAACGGAAAGATTTCTTCGAGATTTAAGCCCTCAGTTTTCGATTATCTTCCTTAATACCAAAGTTGGATAGTTTTTGTCCGATTCTCGAGGAAATTCGGCTACAAATCGATGGTTTAATCGCCTATTTCTAGCGGGAGACGTGGCCACGGTTTCGAGTTTTGGTTCGTTAACAAGCGACACGGCAGGGGCTGTGCTCAATCTTCGAAGGTAATACCCACCTATTTACAGGATCTGTCGTGGAATTGAGCTATCCCAGGAACTGGAAAACGGCTGAAGTTGGAAATAAGCCCGAGCTGCGAGGCAGGTGAGCTGTATTTATTACAATATCTGATCGAAATGTGTCGATTAGCCTTAGGCTGAAAAATCGCAAATGCGGGCAAATGTGCTGATACAAACGGTCATAACTTTTGAAATACTGAAATCGTACAGGGGTTTTTGCATATGTGTGCCGATAAAGGATTACACTTTTCCGCTATGTAAGCTAGAGCTGTCAACTAAGTCCCAGATTATAAAAATAAGCTTCCAAATCAAGGGCATTTTCAGCTTTCGTTTGGATGGCGATTGGTAGGGCTCATAAGACGATTGATTTCGCCTTTCAGGTTAAATAGAGTAGAAAATTGTTTCTCATTTAGAAAACTAGAAAGGCTTATGAGCAAAATGACGTAAAATTCATTGCTAGATGACGCGAATCGAATATTTTACAACGCCACAAAAAATGCCTAATTTTTAATTTTCGAGACTTTGAATCGGGCCCAGATGGGACAAAATGTTTAACAGCTCCCAGCGCGGCCAGAAAATCATTTTGAACCAAACCAAACCTGTTTTAGTTCTAGCCTCGGTAAAGTCTTTCTGTTGGCAGAGTTTCAGGCAAACTTATTTTTGACGCGAAATTGAGTGGGTGGTTTTTACTGAGACAGCCTCTTAAAGCTAACGTTCATAACACATGTAGTTTTTGCCATGTTTTATTTGATGCTCGTTTCTACCTTCACGATTTTTCTTCTACTTTTTGCTATAAACGTTCAAAGTTGCTCGTGATGGATTGAAATTGTTCCATCGATAGAACAGTTTACCGGGCAAGTGGTATGTGAACATTTAGCGGATTTTCAACGTCGTTTCTGCATATTTAAAGCTAACATTCATAACACAAAGAAGAAAAATCGTGAAGGTAGAAACGAGCATTACATAAAATATGGCAAAAACTACATGTCATGTAGTTTTTGCCATATTTTATGTAATGCTCGTTTCTACCTTCACGATTTTTCTTCTACTTTTTGCTATAAACGTTCAAAGTTGCTCGTGATGGATTGAAATTGTTCCATCGATAGAACAGTTTACCGGGCAAGTGGTATGTGAACATTTAGCGGATTTTCAACGTCGTTTCTGCATATTTAAAGCTAACATTCATAACACATGTAGTTTTTGCCATATTTTATGTAATGCTCGTTTCTACCTTCACGATTTTTGTTCTACTTTTTGCTATAAACGTTCAAAGTTGCTCGTGATGGATTGAAATTGTTCCATCGCTAGAACAGTTTACCGGGCAAGTGGAACATCAAAAACTATAGTCATTTCCCAAGAATCATAAGGGCAGAGACAATATCGGCAGTACAGGTGTATCTGTACCTGCTCGTTTGGAAGTGGGAGGCTATCTTGAGTATCTTACCACCTTAGTTCCTTGTACAGCTGCTGCTTTAAAATTAATTGCAGCCCTGTATGTTTATTTAGCTGGAATACCCTACATTTTGCATTTTTGTGTATGATACTCATGAACGTCTTTAATCTTTAATCATGGTAATTGCCACTAGCGTTACAAATAATGCTAATCCGGCAATGGAGCAGCCAGCGGTTGCTCAATTACATGGTATCAGAATAAATGAAAAACAACGACGTAAATTAAATTATTATGTTAAATATTGTTCAAACAAATGTGGAATTTTAAAATAAACATTTTAATAATACCATTTATTGCTTTGATTGATGACTTTGTCTACAGCCTGAGGCTTTCCCTCTTTTTGGTTAACAGCATTCAGTCCCTTTAAGATATTTTTGGGCAGCAAACATGACGGGAGTAGTAAGCAGTAAGAATCAAGATCTCCAATAATCCCCCATCTTGAGCTTCAAGCCCCCCTCTCTATTGAACCCCCTCCCCCCCCCCCCATGGCCACAAAATGACAGAAGGTACGGTTTGACATAGGTCGAGTTAGAATTGCACTATATTCTTGATCTAAGTGTTTCCAACTTGCAATTTCATATGGGACAGTTTCAGTACTTTTCTATCAAGTTCTGTTTTCAGTATACCAATGATGGTTTTGCTCATCTAGTCTCTCAAAAGGAGCTTATATGTCAAGAGACTTGTGTTCATTCAAATTTCAGGATTACTTCCTGATTTTGGATGCAAACTCTTGGCTAATCATGTTATCACTTTTTTGTGGGCTACATTTCAGTAGAACACATTTGTAGGAGCTTGGATGGGTTTCAGTTTTAAGATTGTGCATGACAAGTGCATGAAGTCTGTATCGCTATCAATTAAAGCTGGCCAGCACTCCGCAGAAAAAAAAAGATTGTGTCATCTTTCATTCTTGGAGAGTTTTAAATAAGCCCCCCACTCTATTAAGTCCCCTTTCTAGTATGCCTGAAAATAAAGAAGCCCCCAGGGGGCTTAACAGAGCATTTACGGTAATCACTGTGGTAAAGGACATTAAAAAATGGTTTATCATCAGGGTCCAACAAAGGTTTGGTAACATGCAAACAACTTAACAACAAGAAGGCACACTAAGAAATTTCAGAGAATAATGGGAAAGAGTGCTACGAAGGGATGTTATATGTGAAAGTTAGGATGTGCTCTTTTCCGGTAGGTGAGATGTGGAAAAGTATTGAAATCTCTGTGGCCTCAGAGGGTATAACTTGGGACCCAACTGCTTACAATGTGTACATTGCAATGATATTGTATAGCAATGATGGTCTTAGGGGTGTGTACATGATACTGGTGTAACTGTCATTCTGGTATGAGTTCACCAAACTCTCTCTTGTAGCTCTTATTTGTTTACACGGTACCAGCACAAAATCTCAGACTAGAATAAGTCATACCAGTGCAGGTTCACTAAACCAGATCAAGATTTTCACTCTTGCATCATGTAAACACAGTATCATTCTTATTGTTTCAATAATTTGATTGTACCACAAAACGCAAACCACCAGAAAACACACTTTATGTTAACACAGTACAAGTTTTCAGCACGTATCAGAATGAAAGTTGCAGTGATACCTTGTAAACATCCCCTTTGAATCAATTCCTAATTTCACACCATTGCAAGGGACGATGTGTATTACAGGGATTCTTGGTCAATAGCATCTGCCAACACTCAGTGGAGCAGAGATTACTTCATCTGATAATAGGTCAAAAAAGGTCAGCTCTTGACTGCACTTGATAAATATCAACCCCTTATCAACTGATTGTCCCTTAACTATACATGATCACATGCAAGTACAATGTTCAAATCCTTGGCTTTGGTATTTCCTACTTCAACGCCATGACAACAACTCGTTCAGCTCGATTGGCCAAATGTGGAAACGCCAGGAAATTTAAAAACAAGTATATCCAACGATAAATGTGCCAAGGGAAATAACAAAGAAAATGAGAAAAACAGCAAAGTATCATGCAAAGGTGGAAAGCTATATAAGGCACAGGAGAAGTTAGCGAGAGGAGCTGGTGTGAACGTAGGAGAATATCTTTGTATTTCCCACCGTGACGAAGCAATGAGGGCAAACAGTCGCTGCTCTTTTCCTTCACGTAATTCAACCCAACATTCAAGGGCATTGGTGCCAATACCAAGGCATCTTTACAAGGAAATACATAAGATAGGTGCGGGAGTTCAGGATTATCAGCCAGGCGGCAAATGGTGCACCAAATGTAAGAAAATGGAAAGAAAGTTAGATTGATACTTTGATTCAAATGAAAACTGCACTGTGGCAAACACAAGACTGGTAAGTGTAACCATGGAAGGCTTTTTAATAACTTTTAAAGTTTTCAGACGTTTAGGATTTCCTTGTGTACCCTCCCCTATGCCCAATTCGTTGAGGTTGAATAAGAACAAACGGTTTACCTATGGCTGATAAATACAAATAAAGAGATACATAACTATTGAGAATTATCTACAATTTTATTACTGTTGTCTCAACACATTAAATGACTAATATCATTTTGAAATGTTATCAATACAACACAAATTGTTATCATCATCATTAACATTACAAGTACAAATTGTACTGTTTACACCTGAAATCCAAATTTCCTTCCCACGACAGGTGCAGACTTCAAGACACAATGAAAGTGGATGCTCTGGGAAAACGAAAGTGCAACATGCATTATTTCTCGTTCCTAAAGCGCGTTAAGAGGTTGACCGTAGGCGAAACGACCGAAAAGCACCGCTATATATAAGACTTACAGCTTGAAATAAAACCACAATTTCTACTGAATGAAAGCTTTACTTACCGTAATGATATCGCCAAAGGCATCGAATTCTTCGTTTAACATCTCCCAGTACTAAATCGGCATTAAAAACAAAAAAATCCCACAGCTTCGAACACAAAATCAGCGAGAAACTGACTCATTCACCACCAGGAGAGCAGTGACGTAACGAACATGCGCAGTGCGTTATTCAGCTCTGTCAACTCGGGCCACTATCCTTGAATTCCAACCTCGTCCCCAGGGTCTTTTCACTCGCTCGCTTAGTATAGTGGACCAGGCCATTTAGATAAAGTGGCTTTCAAAATCCTCTAGTCTAAGTAAAAAAAATTAAAACCATATTTACTTCAATAGACCCCTCCCAACCCGGGTGAGAAGTAAGTCTTTTATCCAGGGATTTCGCCAATAATCATGTGGAAAAAGTACCACATACTGTAGAACTCTAAGTAAGACTGGAGTCACATGTCAATTAAAAAAACCCTCAACTTTTAGTGGCCCTGGTCAGTTTTAAATTGTTACTGGCAACCAGGAGACTGTCAATTTTAGCCCTGAAGTTGTTGTTTTCACTGATCCTTTTTTTATCTATACTAGGCATGTATATGTCAGCAGTGATCAGTGATGCAGCTTTTCTTACAGTGAAGGTATGCACATGGAAGATATCAATCATATAATTATCCCAGCTTAGGTACTATCTTACTGTTCAGGAAAATGAACTGGGTCAAATGCAATGATCGGTTTAATTTGGGTTTGGTAGTTGAACACAATTAAACCAATAATATGCATACAGCAGTGTTTGATTCCAATTTCTGAACCCAGTCAAACATAATTAAGCACAGTTAAACAGTTTCAAAATCATTCAAATACACCAGATATTTAAACCATCTGCCTTTAAGTGTGTGCGAACAAGCACAAATTTCTGTAGTGCGGAATTTGAGCATGATCTGTTTTATATTGTCGTGTAAACACATAGAAGACTGGGTGGCTAAAACAGCCTTTTCGGAAAAAGAAAATTTGGCAATCCTAATACTCACAAAGGAAAATAACAGTTGAACCAAGGATAAAATTAAATCACAACATTTACTTGAGTGTTCCATCAAGACTTCCATTGGGGTGAAGGTGATGAAAACCTTATACCCACTTAAGTTACAAAATCCATTTTTCACGGTGATGTAAGATTTATTGTTGATGGTTAAAGGGTTAAAACTTAATGCAGAATGAATCAAACAGTTATACCATGTATGGGTTTCCATACCACAGTGATTATTGTGACTCAGTACCTTTACTGGGGCAAGCTCACACGGGTATGACTTGTACAGTTATGAGATTTTGTGCTGTAATCATTAAACAAATACAGAGAAACTAGAGGAAATCGGGAGGAACTTGTACCAGAATGAAAATCATGCTGGTATTATGTAAACACCCCGTTAGCCTAAAGTCGAGCAGCTCTCAAGAATGTTTAACAACATCCTTAGAAACCCAGGGGCAGTAACGCCCTGATTTCATGAGACCGGTACAAACTCAGACTGGTACTATTTTGTTTACATGAGACCGGTCTGAAAGTCAGACTGGCATGAAGTGTTTACCTGAGACCAATCTAAACTCTGTTTGTGTTAATATGGTCCGCAACCATCCCATCCTTAAAAATCCAGTTTATGTATTATCCAACAGCTTGAAATGCTCCAAGGCCACTTATTAAACGTGCATACCCAAAACAAATATCTCAGACCAACTGGAACCCTGTTCATGCTTAAGTGGCTCCCCAGTCTGATTTCAAACCGTTCTGAGTCATTCATATTGGTTCAGCAGCAGTGATGAGTTAAACCAGCCTAAGGCCCTGTTTACATGAGTGACTTTATCCTGGGATGACTTTTATCTCATCCCGGGGTGACTTTCACCGCGGTGTCTGGTTATTTACCTGTAAATGTTTACATGCTTTGGAGCTGAAATGTGTTCACCCTGGGACGATTTCATCCTGGTCTTCAGCACCGGGATGAAATCGTCCCGGGGTAAACACCATTTCAGCTCCAAACCACGTAAAAACTTACAGGTAAATGACCAGACACCGATATGAAAGTCGTCTCGGGATGAAATCACTCATGTAAACACAGCCTAAGATGATAATTATTTTATACTAGCTTCATGTTTTGTACGTTTCGTGTAAACAGAGGTAAGCATTTGGAGTCGATCTGAAGTCGTACCGGCCCAAGTTGGTACCATTCTCATAGACTACGAGCAGTCTCTCATTTTTCTCTGGCGCATGCACACTGACTGTCCTACTATTGGTAATTGCGATAATTAAAATCTGCTTTGTTTTTCTTACAGGTTTTTATTCCATCAACCTGATGTCAGGAAAATATGGCAGTTTATTATAAGGGTTTGGTTACGAAATTTGTACTTTTAGTTATATTCCCAGACACACTTTATCAATTCAAATAAAAAATTTGAAGAGCAGTTTTGAAATAAGGTTATATATTTTTTGTCTTTTTCTGCTTAACATTTTGATGTCATTGATTACTTTGACTGACCCCTCAGTACTACTGAGTGGATGATGTATGAAAATGGGATGAATCCTGGAGTACACCTTTTAGGGCTCTACTTCAAAATATCTGATGAGCACACCCTGCCCCATATCTTTTTTCTGAGGACTATCCCCCCCCCCCCACTACTATCCCAGGAATGAAGAGTCAGGCCCATTTGATTGAATTCTCTTTATGGGGAAAACTACATCGATTGACTGATTCACCACAGTCTGATCCCTTTTTGTCAGTTCATTGCCTGTTAGGTTTCAGACTATTCTGAAATGATTTAGGAAGAGGCTATTCCTTTTGTTTTTCTTTGGTACCAGATTATGGCAATCAGTAACAATGCTTATTGGTGACAAATTATCAAACCAAAAAGAACTAAAGTCTCGAGATCTACTGCCATCACGGTCTGGGGTAGTAAGAGAGTGAGTCATAATCTGTGCATCAAATAAAGTCACTAGTCATTACTGGACCATT
>OZ034966.1:32520285-32525285 GCA_964030785.1 Siderastrea siderea | reverse complement strand
GGAGCTCCAACATTCTTTTTCACTTTTTCCTCTGCTGACATGCATTGGCCTGACCTACATGCATTATTTAGCAGCTCATTAAGTGATACCACACCTGAGAGCAAACGGCAGAATGTCATTAACAATCCTCACATCATTGACTGGTTCTTTGCACAGCGTTTAGAAAACTTCATTAAACATTGGTTGTATAATTCACTGGATGCTGAGTGGCACTGGTACAGATTTGAGTACCAAGCCAGAGGTAGTATACACTGTCATGGTGTTGCAAAACTTAAGAATGACCCAGGATTATGTCAACTTTCAGAAACAGCTCTTAAAGGCTATTTGGCAGAAGTGTCTCTTGATAAAGCTGAACAATCAGATATTCTAGAACTAAACAAACAGATACTGGAAGGAAAAAAAGCGTCTCAAACTATATGTGAATATGTAGACTGGTTATTATCTACATACAATCCAGACCCACCAGAGGACGGTTTTTGGATTAAACCCTCCATTCATCCTTGCCAGAGGCAACACAAAGATATTATGAACACTCAACAATCTGATGATGATTATGTAGACTTACTGAATACAGTACAAAGGCACACTCGTTGCAGTACCAATTATTGTCTTAGAAAGAAACAGAATGAAACAAATGTTAAGTGCAGGTTTAACTTTCCATTTCAACCTTGCACTAGTACAAAACTAGAATTTGAACCAATTCATACAAAAGATGGAAGTCCCAAATACAAGGCCAAAGTAATTACAAAGCGCAATGATGGTAGGCTAAATAATCATCAGCGCCTCCAACTGCAAGGCTGGAGGGCAAACTGTGACATTCAGGTGGTAATTGATTACCATGCATGTGTTGAATACCTTGCCAAATATGCATCTAAAGGAGAACCAAGGTCACCAGTATTAAAACAGGCATTTAATTCTATAATGCACTCTTGCAAAAACAACAGTAACCGTACAAAACTCATTAAGAAAGTGATCATGAAGTCACTTGGTCAACGTGATTTTTCTGCTCAAGAGACAATGCATCATCTTATGTCACTTAAACTGGTAAGCTCATCCTTTAATGTGGTACCAATCAGTTTAAATGGTTCTCGCAGAATCAATACTAATTCTTTTGATGGCAGTCTTGTTACAAATGAATCGCTGCTGGATGTTTATGCAAACCGTGAAAAATATGCCCAAACCATCCCAAATATAGTCATGTTAAATTTTGTATCTTTTGCCTCCAAATACAAACTTGTGAACAAAAAGCTAACAAGTCAACCACAAAACACTGTACCAAGAGTTTTCCCTGTTTTTTCTTCCAATCCAAAGGGCCAAAATTTTGGCCTTTATTGTAAATATCAGTTGCTTAGATACAAACCTTGGCAGACTACACAGGAAAATGCTTGGGATGATCAACCAGGTTCTGACGATATATATATTACTTCATGGAAAGCATTCCTTCAAACAGAATATGCTAAACAGCATGTACCTGATTGGCATGAAAAACTGCAAACTTTAGAAAACTTATCAGAAAATGACACTGATTGTGAAAACATTTCACAGCAACTGCCACAACGGGAAGAGTGGATGCATCTAGCTGATCTTATTCCTGGGTCTTTTGTTAACACAACTGAGGAAACACTTCAGCCTGATTGTAACAATTACAACTGGCAAAATGACAAGTGCAAGTATGAACACCATATTATAGGAGAAATGTCTTCCTGGGTAAAATCTAAAAAGGACACATTTTCAGTTGCATTGCCCCAACAAAATATTGATATTAGTACTTTTAGT
Source organism: Siderastrea siderea (assembly GCA_964030785.1). Lineage (NCBI taxonomy): Eukaryota > Metazoa > Cnidaria > Anthozoa > Scleractinia > Rhizangiidae > Siderastrea > Siderastrea siderea. The sequence continues at coordinate 32,523,509 of OZ034966.1, read as the reverse complement.
GATATGCAAGCACATGCATACAACATGATAAATGCACATTCTGAACACGCTTCTCCTAAAGATCCGTTGTTACTCATTGTGAATGGAGTTGCTGGAACTGGTAAAAGTTATCTGATCAATGCCATTCGAAGTCTACTCGGAACATCTTGTGCAGTGACTGCCACCACTGGCAAAGCTTCCTATAACATAAATGGCTGTACAATCCATTCACTGTTAAAACTTCCAGTTGGTTCAAGAGGCAACAAGGAGTTGACTGGTCAGGCTCTTCTGAGATTGCAGAACAACCTGAAAGGCATCAGTTATATTATAATTGATGAATACTCTATGCTAGGACAAACAATGCTTGGCTGGATTGATAGACGCTGCAGACAAGCAACAGGCATAAGTGATGAAGTTTTTGGTGGACTGTCAATCATATTATTTGGTGATCCTGGTCAATTACCACCTGTCGATGATAAACCATTGTACCATTCTAAACCTACCAGTTCTGTAGGCGAACAAGGTCATTTAGTTTACCTAATGTTTAACAACGTAATAAAACTGTCAGTAAACCAAAGAGTTCAAGGTACAAATCCAGAACAAAGTCAGTTTAGAGATTTACTCATGCGGCTACGTACAGGAGATTGTACTGAACAAGACTGGAAACTTCTCTTGACTAGACAACCTTCTAATACAACAAACTTGACCGAGTTTCAAAATGCCACAAGACTATATTTTAGCAATGAAGAAGTTGCAAATTACAACTTTGAAAAACTCTCTGCACTTCATAACCCAATAGCACGTGTCAACGCACGTCATTCAAGTGATTTAGCTAAGAAAGCTAGCCCTGATGAAATGGCAGGACTAGAACCTTGTGTTTTCCTTGCAAAAGGGGCACAAGTAATGCTTACTATGAATTTCTGGACAGATGTTGGGCTTTGCAATGGTGCAACTGGAACTGTTATAGACTTCATTTATGCAGACAATCACCAGCCTCCTGACTTACCTCAGGCAGTTATTGTGAAATTTGACAACTACAAAGGCCCATCAATTAGCAAGTCCATTTCATCATGCGTTCCTATATGCCCAATCACAGTTACTTCTCAATCTCTTGATGGAATGCATGAGCGACAACAACTGCCGTTAAAACTGGCTTGGGCAATAACAATACACAAGAGCCAAGGTCTAACACTACCAAAAGCATGGATTGACATTGGTAAAACTGAAAAAACTGCAGGCATTTCATATGTGGCAATTAGCCGAGTTAAAACACTCGGTTCTTGCATTATTGAACCAATGACCTTTGAAAGGCTTAAAGGTCTTAGAAAGTCAGCCAATTTAAAATATAGACTTGAAGAAGAGAAGAGACTTGATGAACTTGCACAAGAAACATGCAGAAATTTAATTAAAAAATAGAATTTTTCTAATAAATCCTTAACTAATTCATGTTTACTTTTGCACTACATTGTCATCATTTGTCAGATATTACAAGTCGATGTTGACTTTTATTGCACACACATTCTCTTGTGTTTGCTCCGCATGCTTGGCATACCCCTCAGAAACAGCTAGTATTCCATGTAACATTCTACTCCAGTATGCAGTGATGCCTCATTATAACTGTAACATAACAATCTAACAGCTTTTTACATAAGTCAACACCTACCTTTTGCAATGCCATTTGCATAAACATTGCTTTAGGGATCACTGTTTATTTTTGAAAAAGCCAAAAGGCCTGAGAGATATTCTAAAACAGATAGTTCAAAAGACAAAGTTTAAAGTGTGGTACAGAAAGGTAGACCTTTCTGTGGCCACTTGCAAATATGACTTCAACTGTTGGCTATTCAATTTAAAACTGTGTTCCAATCAAAACATTACTTGGTAAGTATGTAGTATAGTTGGGGTGTCTATTCAGTGGAATGATAAAATGGCACCAATTTATTTCTTATGTTCACTTCGCTTTGCTTGTGCTAAGCTTTCACTCTGACCTGCTTACAGTTAGCTTTCACATGCTCCAGTCTGCTTGCAGTTACCTTTCACTCTGGTTTGCTTGCGATTACCTTTTGTTGGTTAGGGCAGTTACTATCGCCATTCCACCTAATAGGGTCACCTGTACAGTTCTATTATTGGAACTGAACACATTCCCACTGTTGTTAAAATCTAAAAATTAACATAACGTACATTATTTCTCTTCTTTCTACCATAGAAATTACAACAATGGAATCAAGCAAAGCAAATGGTAAGCACATTTATCCCTACCATTGTTAATTAGTATAGGGTTTGATATATTTAGTACTGTTTCAAAGATGCGTTAAGCAGTTCATTAACACAACAAACGAAGCAAAAAGAGTTAAATAGAACAAGATAAAAGAAAAAGTAACCGTGTCATCAACCACCAACTGAATAGTATCCTGCTTTAAATAGTAACTCGTGGCCCTATGTGGCCTTGTGTCTCACACAATTCGTTTAACAAGAAATATACCCTTTTTCCCATAGATACACCAGAACTACACTGTTATGTCCATTCAGTGTCTCCACTCAAAAAGTCAGGCCATACATCGTACATCAATTGCACTCTGCAGACAAAATCTAAAGTGCACAGAGGTGTCTGTTTTGCAACCTCCAAACAAGAAACCCTTGAAGCAATGGAAAAGCAAAAATCGCCTGTCAAGATAAAAAACTTCACCATCAACAACAAATATGGCACAGAAGATGTGGTAATCGACAAAAACACCACCATTACACCAATCACTGCTGACTTTGAGTACCATAGTCAGGAAAAAGTCCTTTCAATTTCTTCGCTTACAAACGTTGCACCAGAACAGCTTGTTGCTATTAAGGGATACCTGGCTCACCTAAGTGCCACAAAGAAAATTATAGTTCAAGGATCTGAACTAAAGAAACAAGAGGGTTATATTGCAGACCCATCAGGATCTATCAAGATCATATTTTGGGGAAATCACACTGACGAAGTCCAGCAAGGATCTACGTACTTCTTTAACAAAGTCAGAGTCAAAATAAGTCAAGATCAGAAGTACTTAAACACGCCAAAGCAGCAATCAGAGTGCATCATCAAATCAGCAGAACCCTTTAAAGAAACACTGCCTGTTGTGGATGAAGTTTCCACAAGCAAAGAAGTCATCGGCAGTATCATTGGAATAAGCAATGTGTGACCGAGGCAGGTTCTGGTGTTGTTAGTGAACAACGAAACAGACTTATAGCCACAATAAGATTTATTTGTGCAGAAA
>OZ034966.1:32502785-32515285 GCA_964030785.1 Siderastrea siderea | reverse complement strand
TTCCATCAACCTGATGTCAGGAAAATATGGCAGTTTATTATAAGGGTTTGGTTAAGAAATTTATACTTTTAGCTATATTCCCAGACACACTTTATCAATTCAAATAAAAAATTTGAAGAGCAGTTTTGAAATAAGGTTATATATTTTTTGTCTTTTTCTGCTTAACATTTTGATGTCATTGATTAGTTTGACTGTCCCCTCAGTACTACTAAGTGGACGATGTACGAAAATGGAATGAATCCTGGAGTACACCTTTTAGGGTTCTACTTCAAAATATCTGATGAGCACACCCTGCCCCATATCTTTTTTGGGGGGAGTATCCCCCCCCCCAACTACTATCCCAGGAATGAAGAGTCAGTCCTATTTGATTGAATTCTCTTTATGGGGAAAACTATATTGATTGACTGATTCACCACAGTCTGATCCCTTTTTGTCAGTTCATTGCCTGTTAGGTTTCAGACTATTCTGAAATGATTTAGGAAGAGGCTATTCCTTTTGTTTTTCTTTGGTACCAGATTATGGCAATCAGTAACAATGCTTATTGGTGGCAAATTATCAAACCAAAAAGAACTACAGTCTCGAGATCTACTGCCATCACGGTCTGGGGGTAGTAAGAGAGTGAGTCATAATCTGTGCATCAAATAAAGTCACTTGTCGTTACTGGACCATTTGTTATTCGCATTGGCAACACTGAAGTGACAGATTGATTGATTTCTTGATTTGTTGATTGACTGATTCATTGATTGATTGATTGATTGATTGAATGATTTATTTTTTAATTGGCTGATTGACTGATTTATCAGCCAGTTGGTTGAGTGGTTGATTGATTGACTGATTGGTACTTAAAATAGTTGAATGAATTTATTCACCTGAATTACATGTTAGTAATAACATGCATAATGCTGCACTTCTTCGCATCTTCGTCTGGCAGTAAAATAATAGGGCGATGTCGCAGCTCTTACAAGGTCTTCTCTGATTTGCTGAGAAAACAATACACCAAACAACAAAACAATGGACCCTAGCCCCGAAAACAATAGAGCTGCGTGATACCAAGGTCCAATGAAATTAGAGGTTGTTAAGAGCTGCGGGGCTACTCAAATAATACCCGGCATCAGTCGAGACATAAAATAATTTTCAAGCCCCAATGTCATGACATAATTGTAAGCAAATAATTTATTTGTAATTAGCAAGTAGTAGGTAAGAATGCGTATTAGAGAGCAGGACTATTAGAGCTTTTACAGTAATTTAAATTATATTTCATATTAACTCCAGTAAGGTACTCCTTCTGAGTAACTACCACTATTGGACAGTCAAGAAAGAAAGCAATGCCCTGGGATGTTTTAGGGTTCACTACTTCCTACTATTAATTTAACATCCAAGGGAATTAATACAAGTAAATAAGGTACATCATCATCATCATCATCATCATCATCATCATTCAACTATAGTGTCATTTTACCACATAAGGAGAAAAATATGAGTATAAGAGCGTCTTACAGTGTAGAAAACGTATTGCACTATAGTATCCCGGTTTCAAATCACTTATCGAAGAAAGCATTTAAATTGCTTAGATATTTAAGTTTATATTACCTACAACAGAGGCTTATTTAAAATATATGAAACACTGGTTCTAATTTGATGAGAGGTGTATTACTAATGATTAACTAATAATTATAATATTGTTTTCCGGTCTCACTTGTAATAATAATAATAATAATAATAATAATAATAATAATAATAATAACACAGCTGGGAAATGGTAGGACCACAAGCCAGAAACAGTCACAGAAAATGAGGATGCAACAATACTGTGGAACATGCCCATTCACAAAGACAGAGAAGTTACAACCAATAAACCCTACATTGTGACTTAAGACCACAAGAATTGCACTTGTCAAATTATTGACATGGCAGTACCATCTGACAGAAACACCTCAATAAAGACAGCTGAGAAACTATCTAAGTCTAAAGACGTGGAAATCGAAAAAGCCAGAATGTGGAAGATGCAGACCGAAACGGTGCCCGTTGTCAATGGAGCACACATTTTGAGGAACGTTCTTTCCATAAAGTGAACTCTTTGGTACCCTACGACCATGGTTTGGCCCCGGTGCTTTTGAGGTAGGAAGCATAAAGGCATAAAGGACATAATAATAATGATAATAATAATAATATTAATAATAATAATAATAATAATAATAATAATAACAATAATAATAATTCGTATCGTATAATTGCTTAGACATGAGTTACCTTGACAATGGCGTCATGAAGACACCGAAACGTCGGTTTTTATCGTTTATTTTTGCTTGTTTAATAAAAATAATAATAATATAATAATAATAATAATAATAATTAACCAGGGAGCCCAACTCGCCAATGCGGTTTTCAGTGGGGCCCTGCATGTAATTAAAAAAAAAACAGAAATTATAGCAATCAACAAAAATTTTAAAAACTAGCCAAAAATATGTAAATCAGTGAAACAAAAAAATTAAAAGTTCCCTCAGTATAGCTTTAAAAGTGACGGTGGTTTCTAGTTTAATGTTCTCTGCTATTGTTGAAGTCATTGTTAGCGGGAAATAGAAATGTCTCCTTTCCACAAGTTGTTATAATACGGGGCAGATGTAAATTGTTACTGCAAATTGTTGCCGATATTTTACGCAAGTGAAGTGGAATATTAATTTTAGAAACATCGAAGAACTGTTTTATCACATTCCAGTGCAAAAAAAAGAATATGCAGAAAAAGCGCTTGACAAAAAGATAAATATTGTAGAAAATGATAGCTGCACTGATAAAGATCAATGTTCTCGATTTCTGCTTTAGAGTGTTTTACCCATTTGGTGAAAGCTCAGAAAACCGTGACAGGATGAAATTATACTGTTCAGGTCAGCCATATATAGTTTTTTTTCCCGCAGTTCAACTTTTCGAACAGAAAAGAACTGAACTGTCCTGGTCCTAAAAATAAGGTCAGGCGTTAACTTCTTGTGCTCTTGCTCTATTCTTTCTATCCGCAAAGAATTCCAGAGTTTCCTATGACGTCATCGTTACAGGCACAAAAATGTAGGTAGCTGAGATATAGTATATATATTAAACAGTATTAGCGTTCCTTGCCTACATGCTTGATGAGTCGTTTTCTTCTTTAAACGCTACGTTCTTATTGCACTCTATGGCATCCGTGTAAAGGCACAGGCAAGGTCAACGTGCATAGAACCCAGTCTCAATTTGGAGCGTGCTTTATAATTAGCCGCGATTAGCTGTTGTTTTTATCCGTTTATTTATTTGTTTAGTAATTCACACAGTTTTCTTTTTTTAAGTGTATGTTTGTTTCTCATATCTTTATCTTGTTGTTTAGTTACATGAAGAAGATTAGTCAGAAGCATCCTCGGAGAACCAGGGGCAGCTAGTCGGGACGACGGGATTTTCCCGACTAGCTGCCCCTGGGTCTCCGAGGATGAGTTAGAAGAGGACTCTATTTATACTAGCTTAGCTAACTAGATGTCCCTGTATAAATCAGGTAAATAACGAGAATTACGTGTCACTAAAAACAACTTTGTTATGCATAGTCACTGACACGAAACGAAAGTAAAATATTTGCATCATTACACGTTCTGAAGATAATTTCAATTGTTTCTTTTTTTTTCAGTTTTAATATACTGTTTTCTTCTCTTGAGAAGGAGAAAAAAAGTGGCATCTGAGATTGTCTGCTCTTTAGTTGGGCGAGACATTATATTAATGTTGTGGAACGTAAGTCAAAATAAATAGCACAATTGTAACTGTAACATGCCGAGGTGCAAAGTACACCTTTTCCAATTGTTTCTAACACCTCTAAAAAAGCAGACAAAAATAAACACCGTGTTATCGTGAAAAATAAAGCATAGGCAAAGACCTTATTCCGCTATTAAAAGTTATATAAAGGAGAGAAAAATATGACAATTAGAATTTGATGACTATATTGTAACAGAAAACATACCAAACCATACCAGATGTTCTCTACAGCTTTCGCTTGTCGTGAACGTTTTTCAGTACACAAAGATCTAACTTGCTCTAACAATGTATTAGCAGTCACATAATGTCAATATAATAAAACCAGTAGACCTACAGCGCTTTAAAAAGTCTATTTTTACTCGTTGTCCCTATTCTGCACTTCTTTTGTTTTTAGGGCTAGGTGAATTGTTTACATTCTTTGTCTATTATTGCTCTAGACCAATCCTGCAGAACGTTGCAAATGGTGCAGGTCGGCCCAAAGAAACTTAAAACTAGTGACGTAGATTTAACAATAGGCCTACTTAGGGCTAGTATATTAAGGCATGCTTAAAATTTATCAAGTCTTTGGACACTACTCAGTAGCGCGATTGCTGGTCGGAAAAAAATCATATTTGAGCATGTAAAGTTATGATGAATAACAAGTTGAGCTTCTTGTACTTAGTGTTGTAACGTTTTAGCAAAAGCAATAGGTAAGCATGAAAAATTCTAAAAGTCACTAATACTATACTTGTCAAAGAAAATTGAAATCCGAGCAGCCGTATTATTTACGCGCTGTCACGGTACTTCGGACTATTTACGTACGTACGTGAACACAGTATATAAAAGTCAATTTTAGGTTTTACTTTATATGGTAACGTAACTGCTTCCCCTTTAACGGATGTTATATTACATGTTTGCCTCCTGTATTATTTGGTCGCCATGACAACGGAAACGCTTTTTAAATGACTCATGGTTATTTTCAATACTGCAAATTAGTCAAACCAAACTAATTAGCCTGTCAGCACCTGAATGGGGCCTCTTGATGTTTTTTAAATAAATGTCCACTCCAGTAAAATATCAGCATTTTTTACCGCTGTTGAAATTTTCACCAGATGAGACTGTTAACATCAAACCTTTCATCGCGTTGACGGAGAAGGCCACGGCCAAGATTCTTAGATTATTTGGTTTCAGCATTGATAGCGGAAAGATATGTGAAAAGGACCGTGACGGTTAATGGAGCGTGGTTTTTTTTTTTTTTTTATCAGTGGTTTATCAGTGCTATACAACCACGGAGTTAAATCTGCTCTCTCCCTGAACGTAGTCAACTACCCGGCCTTGTATAGCCCTCAACCCACTGAATTTACTGTCTGAGGTAAAATAATTCATGCAAAGCCAACCATTTCACAAACCAGTTAAATAGAAAGAAAAAACAGAATAGCTTTAATTTTTAACGTGGGCCATGGCAAGTTTAATAAGCCTTACGCATATTACGTCACCAGCTCAAAATTGATCTCAAGCCTCGGCACTTCTGGCAACTTTACGCTGTTTTTATGTGTGTATTCATTACGTCTAAAGTTGCTTCTTTGGAAATTCGTTGATGGACTTAAAGAGGGCTATCTCATGGGGATTATTACCCTTCTGAGTCAAAACTGCGCTGAAAGTAAAACTAACTTTTGTCGTATACGAAGTGCTTCTAGAACATCAAGACGAAGTTTTCGGTTTTCTCAAAGGGAGGAAAAACCGATATCAGTTTTTAGAGACAAATGCACAAGAAGAAAAAAACTTGAATTAATTGGTCCGATTCTTTCACGTTGCAATCCACCTCCATCCGCATCCAAACATAATCATTCACAGTTTCAGAAAATTAGTAGAGAAAATTTAAACGCAAGTGAATCATTATTTTAGGTATCCTTTAACTCCATTATGTCTTTTAGCTTTTTAAAGTAATACTTAGAATAGATGACATCTCTCCTTTCACAAATTTATACTTTAAAAAGTGAAACCTGGGGCAGTATCTACCCGTCTGACATATTATTTAAAAAAGGCTTTTGACCAAGAACTAAGTACTACTTGAAGCATTCCAGTCCAGGATCTAATTGAAAGCGACTGGACGCCGTAACCCCGTCTGAGAGCAGGCAATCAATTGTTAATTTGCACTGCACTGCAGTGCGGATTAATGTTTCCTTGGTGACAACATTACAGTGGCGCGGAGAAGGCAGCAATTTTGAAAAATTGAAAAATGGAAGAGTGCTTTCCCGCAACAAGCGAGTCAGTCATAAAAGACCTAAAATTGCAAGCGAAAACAAAAACTCGACCATAAGGACAACGAATTGGCTGAACGTCTGGAATCATTGGGAAAATTCTGACGTAGACACAACGAGCGCCTGAACAAGAAACTTGAAACATACTATCCAAGTGAACTCGAATTCATTCTGCAACAGCAGTTTATGCGGAGGTTTGAAACAAGAAAGGAGAAGAATAAAAACCTGACAGTCATGACTTCATGTAAGCTATCCTTGACAGCTACCTGAGAGACGCCAACTACTTCAGGCCCCGGTTCCTGGAAAGCCGATTAAACTATCCCCCGACTAGCAGTTAATCCACGATTAAATTCTATATCTCTAGAATAACTAATCCAGGGATAAAAAGGCGTTCCTGGAAGCAGAGTTATTCCTCGTTTAACTATCGCTCGATTAAATTTATATCAAACCGGTTAAACAAGTTACCAGCATATAAAAGCGCGAGAAAACGACAGAGGGGGAGAAAAATTTCGACTTCGGTACTCGTTTTACCGATCGATACCTGTTGTAGTCTATTGTCGATATTTGACTGCAGTACGATTTGCCCTTTTTCTGGTTGTAAAACTGAAAAACAAAACTTCAAACCTTTCCTCAAAGAAAAACAAAGTGGAAATCACGGTTCAGTGCAAAGTGATGCTGATTCGAGGTGAAATGTGGGCTATATCTGAAAATCGGTGAGTTCACCACCTCTTGATTCTTTCAATCATCGAAACTATTTTGAGCTTAAACAAAGCAAGACTTGCCTTTCGGAAAAATGCTAACAATAAAGTATCGGAAACAATAAACTTTGCATGGACCACCGTAACAAAATAAAAGTACCAGATCCTGTGGTAAAGGATCTAACCAGCAAAAAATAAAGAACCAAGTACGATAAAAAAGCAATGCTGATTCAACGGTAGGGAAACTGTATATTTACCAATATTTCAAAAGGCACAGCCTTTCTTCTTCAGGGTCTTACAGAGAATGACTCTAAGGGCAAAAATGTTACAATTTAAACTAAGGGTATAAAATATGATACTAAAATAACAACTAAAGCAGTTTGTATTACAACGTTAAAAAACTGGCGTAAAAAATGAAAACGTTACGATTTGAAATTTATATTTAAAGAAGCTAATATTACAACGGTAAAAAAACTGGCGAAAAAACTAAAAACGTTGCGATTTAAAATTTGAAAAATATATAACATAAGTAGGATACGTGATACTATAATAACATAAGCTTAAGTGATAGGGATAACGTACCGCGTTAAACTCTAAATGCATTTCAATTAGAAATAAGAAAGTGGAAGATACCAAACAGCTTTATGCACCTATCAATGGTTTGCCCCAGGATGGGGGGGGGGGGGGGCGCGGGCAACCCACGGGAATTTGACTTCGTGAAGCTCTACCAGGGTGGGGATTTTGACATCCACAACGGTCCCCTGGCTGGGTGGAAAATTTGACTTGGTCGCCATCTTGGAAAATAGAGAGGGTCTGGAAATGAGTGGTCCCGCCATCTTGGAAATACCCAGAAGTCATTTGGATGAGCTTCCCACATTCTTTGCTTGGCCTTTCTTTTCATGAGCGATAGCAGAGCAAATGTTAAGGAGCATTTTGATGTTTTTAAACCAAAAAAATGTTGTTTTTAACACCCATCAGTTATCTATCTTTGAAGTTTTATAACACATAGTTATATAGAGAGGGGCAGCAAAGGCAGCTCAGACAAGGAAAAAGAAAATAAAGCAATTCACAGGTATTGTAAGGAGTACAAAATGTGTGTTAAATTGCCAGCAATGCTAAAATATCTCATGACAACAATGCGCGCAGTACACACATAAGATTAAAGGGGCACAGTCACGCTATTCTAGTTTACTTTAAAAATCAAAAATATGTCCTCACATCAATGAACACCCACAAATAATGGTCTAGTTTTGTTACCAAAGACTATATTACTTCAATAAAACTATTCTCTGTCGTTTGTTGCTACGGATGGCTCGGATGGAAATGGATTGCAATTTGAAAAAATTAGGCTAAACTTTTCAAATTCTTTTAGCGTGTCGACATTAAATCGATATTAAATGGCCGTGGTTTGTTTTCTCTTATTGAAATTACCTAAATATATTCCTTTAAATGTTCAAACACAATGTTGGGCATGGATAAAGTTAGCTACCGATAATTTTAGCACTGTTTTGACCAGAAATCAGCGAAATCCTCGTGACTATGTCCCTTTAATGGCAGTGTACAATTTGAACAGCTAGAATCTGCCCTTTCCAGTTGGGGAAATGCACAAAGTTGGTGGTACCATTTGTCACCAGAATATCTTCTGGAGTCACTGAATTCTGCAAGAAAGTGTGCCTGTTGTGAGTGCCTGAGTTCGTCAACATTACTATTCAAGGTCTGTGATCCCCAGGGGTAGGGATTTGACTCTTAATGAAGACCCAAGGGTGGGGAAATTGACACTTGAAAACCTGAAAATGTCAAATTCCCCTGGGGTTGCCCGCCCCCCCCCCCCCCATCCAGGGGCAAACCATTGATAGGTGCATTACGTACACTGTCACGGTTAAATTTCATTAGTTCAAGAGGAATAAGTTGCATGTCATTAGCATTATGGTCGTTAGAAAGAAAATGTTCTGAGACTGCAGTAGGTTTAGAAATGTTAGTTCGTTTGTCGACAGGTCTACGATGTTCGTTGAAGCGGTCCTTGAGTCGTCGTTTGGTTTCTCCTATGTATTGTTTGTGACAACGATTGCATTGTACCATGTAAATAACGTTTTTAGAGTTACAGTCAATGTGATGATGAATGGGTCTTGTCTCGCCCGTAGAATAAAATGTGTAGCTAGTGAGTCCGTCTGTTATATAGTTGCATGTCAAGCAGTTGTGTCCGCATCGAAACGAGCCACGGGGTTGGTTACTTTGGTTAGGGTTACGGAGTTTGGCGCTAACTAGTAAATTACTAAGACTGTTACTGCGGCGCAAAGCAACGAGGGGAGCAGCATTAAAAACGTTGGCGCAGCGGGGAGATGCGGACAAGATGTTGAGGAGTTTGAGCCTCTACAGACCTCGATGGATTTTATCTCGAAAAGCTTTGACGACATGAAAAAGAAAATTGCTGCACTGGAAAAGACAAACGAGCCACGGTCCTTGAGTCGTCGTTTGGTTTCTCCTATGTATTGTTTGTGACAACGATTGCATTGGACCATGTAAATAACGTTTTTAGAGTTACAGTCAATGTGATGATGAATGGGTCTTGTCTCGCCCGTGGAATAAAATGTGTAGCTAGTGAGTCCGTCTGTTATAAGTACTTATGGTTAATGCTGGCTTAGTGTTTTAATTTCTTTTTCCCTCTTTCTTTCGCTTTTTCTTTTTCGCTCGTATTTAACTCATATAAACAAATTTTGGTTTAAACATTAACTGGTACTGTTTTCTTTTCTTTTTTTCTTGTTTTTTTCTTTCTCATTTTTTTTCTCTTTTTTTTTCCTGTTTTCTATACATACTTAGTTACATTGTACTTAGTTACTTATTACTTGCCTTATTTTACTTTCGTCTTCTTTTTTAGTCATGTACAACCTAGTCAAAGCAATTTAATTTTTTTGGTAACTACTCAGCTCGTTTAGTTTATTTCTATTCTGAGTAGTTTTTTTGCCTATTTTAGTTAATTTATTTTATGCTGTTATTATTTTTATTTCTATTTATTTTGGCAAAATAAAATGGTTGTTGTTGTTGTTGTTGTTGTTGTTGTTGTTGTATAATGGATGATACAGAACGAAGGGCTGGATTATAGTGATAACAAGGGGTACCCGTTTGGGTTGGTTTGTTTGAGAAGTGTCTTTGGAAGCGAGTGATTCGGTATGTGAACACGTTGTATTTCTTGGTCAAGGAAGGACAGGTTGTATCCCCGTTTGTTAAGATAAGTTTTGAGTTCAGTCAATTACGGTTTTGCGCCCCATGAAACACGTCGATCGAACATGCAAATTAGCTTGTAAAAAAAGGTACAGGGCATGCGTAACAAGATGCAGAGCTGTCAATCATTTAAGTCCCGAGTGTATATCAATGTCGTAACGATTGTTTCTGCTCTGCGTTCGAATCATCGACCTATTCATCGAGAAACAATGCCCGTTATTAGAAAGGCCATCGCGGTTCAACCTCTATTATTAAAAATAATTCACACCTGAAATTAACATAAACGTGAAAGCAGTATGAACATGTCGTGTAAAGTCCGTAGATTATTAAAAATCAGTTAGAATAAACGAGTAAACAATAAGGAAAACAGACAAACGATCGATCGATTAATAAAACGCAACAGCCATAAGTAACAGAACAGCAGGCAAAGCATATTTGTACGCAATCGGTTCAAAATGTCTGAAATTTTTTTCTTATCTTTTCGTCAAAATCCTTTAGGTATCCAAATACTTGACGGCAAATTATACCAGACACTGCAAGCGAAGATTTGAGCGGACTAAAACAGTGACCTTCGAAAACTACAGAAAGTCTGACACGCATCTGCGTGGCCTCGCAAGTAAACAACTAAGTCGACAAATGGCGCCGGCCGGCAAAAGATCGCTCCTTTTCTTTCCAGGAACTCTAGTCTCCTACGCAACCGTTTTTAGTGGCGTCACACAACGGGGGAGCGTTGTGTGACGCCACTAAAAACGGCTGCATAGGAGATTAGCGGAACGCAGCCTCCACAAAAACTCGAATTATCGAAACCTCTCTTTTTTAATACTGTTCGCGGCAACGTAAAGAAAATTCTTTGTTTAAACAGACAACAGCAGATGACTGTGTAGATTTCCACACGACTCGTGTAAGCTTAAGTGTATTCCCACGCGGCGGTCGCTCGAAGTTTTCTTTGTAACGAAATATTTTTCGAATGTTTCTGGTGGAGCAATTTTCGTTTCCTCTACAGCCAGCGTTGATCTAAAGTGAGAGCATTTTCCGCATATTTCTACAATAGCAATTACTCCTGTTGTTTTTTCACGAACGGGAATGACAGCCCTATAAATCCCTTTTGGGAATATTCTGTATTGAAGTCAAAGAGACCCGAAAATGACGGCGCGCTTTGTGAGCGCGCACAGCATCACGGATACCCCACACTTTTCGGGCGACACAGTACGTTTCGTGAAAGTGTCGTCAGAAGAACAAATACGGCGGAGTCTAAGAGCTAAGCTGAATGGAATAGCTCTCTTAGTGTGTTTAGGATGACATGAAGATTGTAGTTTATTGATGTTTGTCGGTAGGTTTAGTGTAAAGGTCAGTCGTGATTTTACCGTTAATGAGAGACACGTTGACGTCAAGAAATGGTACTGATGGATGTGAAAGAATAGTTAGATGTAAAATTGATGGTTGGGTGAATGTTTCTCGCAAAGTTTGAAACAGACGTTCTTTCACGTGCTCCTTACCAGCCTCACACGTGGTGGCGTTACATAGATGACATCTTCATGATATGGACACACTCCATAGACGACCTCCAGACCTTCACTACGTACCTTAACAACATTCACCCAACCATCAAATTTACATCAAATTTCAAATCGTAACGTTTTTATTTTTTACGCCAGTTTTTAAACGTTGTAATACAAGCTGCTTTAGTTGTTATTTTAGTATCATATTTTATACCCTTAGTTTAAATTGTAACGTTTTTGCCCTTAGAGTCATTCTCTGTAAGACCCTGAAGAAGAAAGGCTGTGCCTTTTGAAATATTGGTAAATATACAGTTTCCCTACCGTTGAATCAGCATTCCTTTTTTATCGTACTTATTAAAATGAATGTATTTGAAAATTGTTTGTTTGAATCAGTTGAACTGGAATGACTTTTATCTTCTGCCTTTAAGCTTACTGCTGTCGCCTTTAAGTAAAACTTGTTTCAGTAATATTGTGGGCTTTTGTGTTTATATAATAAACAAAATAATACATGGTTGGTTGGAGATATGGAATTTCTCTTCGAGTGTTCAATTCGATATCTCACGAGTGAGCGTAGCGAACGAGTGAGATATCTGAATCCATCAATACAAGATATCTGAAGATATCTGAATTCATCAATACAAAAAGACCGTATGTTTAAAATGTATAGATTTATCAAAACAAGTAATTTAAAAAAGAAAACAGCCAGACTGATTTCTGGTGATACAACGTTTCTGGTTCCTCTTTTATATCGTTGCCTCGATACACTACAACTAAACTTTTATAAGAATACATCAAAAGTATGACGGGGTTTATCACCCGAGTGCAAGGCGAATCTCTAGTTCGCTTTTGACGCTCTTAACTCTTTACCGTCAAGAGTTGTATTTTCCCGACGTTGAAGTCGGGAACCATTGAGCCACTTAAGACGTCATCATTTTTGACGTCACCAGATTGTTTTGATAAGCAGCTAGCACAGCAAGGGCAGATCCAACCATACGTGTGTCCATTTTGAATATCGACCAAATTCTGGCAGAGCTATACCAGAAAAACGTGTCCAATTTTGGCTGCAAAGTTAGTGGTAAAAT